>NMXI01000028.1:0-29917 GCA_002851675.1 Verticillium nubilum
CGATTCCTCTAGCTCGGTTAATTTCTTCGAATTAGTAGTAGTGTCGCGTCGAGCAGGTACTCCCTTCCGACGCGTCGCTAGGGTCGAATGAGGTACGCTGAAGATCGAAGCCGCCGACCGAATGCTAAGAATAGGGTCTTGTTCGAGAGCCTGGATGGCAAGGAATAATTGACGTTCTCGAGAAGGTGTTTCCATTTCTTCTCGTGGAGATGTTTTTGTTTAAATGGGGATGGTTACGATTTCGTGGTCGGGTGTCCAGCTCGCTTGTCTGTC
This sequence comes from Verticillium nubilum, assembly GCA_002851675.1. Taxonomy (NCBI): domain Eukaryota; kingdom Fungi; phylum Ascomycota; class Sordariomycetes; order Glomerellales; family Plectosphaerellaceae; genus Verticillium; species Verticillium nubilum. Next base: position 274 of record NMXI01000028.1, read on the forward strand.
CAGCTCGCTTATCGTGCACGTTATACTATTATTCTATTTATATTCCTTGATCCGTAGCTACGACGTAGCGCTACTCTTTATTACTTAGTAACGAAGCCGCGGCGTTATATAGGCCCTTAATATCGCTATTACCCTCTATAATTACTATTCTAAATTCTCCCTCCTATAACCTATTCTCGCCCTTATAATCGTAAGTCCTATTCCTATAGTCGTGCCCCTTTCTATAGCGCTCTAATACTAATAATAGCTTCTTCCTTCTATAATAGACTCTTAATATCTTATATTAGTAAGCCCCTTACTATTTTTCCGTAATTTAACTTAGCTAACTAATATAGTAGTACTATTATTAATAATAATAATAGTAGTAATAGTATTACTATTATAAGTCTCCTCTCCTTATAGGAACTATAGTAGTAACTAATATAGTATAATAGATACCCGATAACGCTACTATTACTACTACTACTACTACTACTATTATTCCCGAGGGGGTCGAGGACGGCCCTACTACTCCTAGCCTAGACGCGGACGCCGCCGCCGCCCTCGCCGCTACTATAGGCGCTGCCCTAATTACGGCTACGGCTTCTATAAGTCCCCTACCCCGCCCCCCGACCCCTAAGCCCGAGGATAGTATAGTCGAAGGTACGGAGCGCTTAGTCCCTTACGGCTAGTACGTCTCCCGTATCGCGGCTGCCCGTTCCGTTAAGTACTTCGATTTTACGGGAAAGGGGCCTATAGAGGCCTATATAGCGTACTTCCGTAGGAAGCGGAAATACGACGAAGTATATATAGTTACGACGCAGTTAGAAGTCCATAGTTAATAGTACGGTAGATCCCTAACTACTATAACGCCCGCGCCGCCGCCGCCGAGCTCGTAGTCGCCCTCCGCGCCCTCGCCGAGGCCGAGTCCGCGGCTTTCCGCGAGGCGGCTTCGGCCGCTAAAGCTACCCTCTACGCTACCCGCGCCGAGGAGCGCGCCGTCGCCGCCGCCGAGGAGGAGGCCGAGGAGGCCGCCGCGCCTACCGCTGCCGCTACTAATAATAAGGAGGAAGAGGAGGCCGAGGCTATAGTTATCGCTACTACTACTATTACCCTTACTACTAACCCCTACGCTCTAGGCGGTCTATCCGCTATATAGGCTAAGTACTTTATACGGGCGTAGGAGTCTATTATAGACTCCCTATACTATATTACTATAAGTACGCTACTTACTTATAGAAGTATAGCTACTAACGTTCTCCTAGGACTACTATTCTTAAATTAGTAGTAGCTATGCTTTTAAGTATTTTTTATATTTCTTAGGGTTTACCCCTACGCCTCCGGGCCGGGTAGCTATAGATATCCGTCTTTTAGGGCCTTCTAGGGCGATACTTATATTTTACTCCCCTATACTTCTAGGCGCGCGGCCTATAGGCCTAAATTAATCTGTTTTCCGCTCCTTCGCTACTCTATAACCTATAATCCGTATACTTCTATTAAATCGTTATTAATATTAGCTACGGGTTCCTAAGAGTCGTCCTCCGTATTATAGTTCTATTAGCGGATATAGTATTACTTCTTTCTCTATAGCCTATAGTAGCCTAGAATATATTCTATTAAGTATATCGGCTCTTCCTCCTATAGGACGATTTTAGGGAGCTACTATAGTTATTCCTATATTACGCCCTCTCTAGTCCGATATTTTTTAAGTACGGAGACTAGGAGAACGTTATAAATTCGGAAGTATAGTAGTAAGTCTAAGTAATAGGCTAGTTTATACGTTCCTATCGTTTCTATTACTTTAAACGGCCTTAACTATTTATCCGTAAGTTTTATACTAGGCCTCTACTATTTAATATTATATATAGAGAAGAGTACTATATCCTTTATTATAAATTACTTCTCCGCTCTTCTTTTATTATATCCCCTCTTTATCTAGAGTACTACTTTAAGGAGGTACTTCGCTATCTATAAGTATAATTCCCGTAGCTCCTTAAACCGCTCTTCTCCCGTAGTTATAGCGTAGGCGAGGGGTCCTCTTAGCGTAGCGTCCGCTAGCCCCGTAGGTTAGTATCCTATTAGTACTTTCGACGGAATAGTCCCGATACTACTATAGTCCGCGTTATTATACGTAAATTACGCTAAGTCTAACTTATCCGCCTAGTCTATTTATTACTCTCTATAATAGTATTATAGGTAGTATTCGAGGGCCTAATTCTACTATTCTATTTAGCCGTTAGTCTATAAGTAGAATATAGTACTTAGTCGCCTTTTAGTACTTAGGTAATAGTAGAGGGTTATCTAGAAACGGCTTATAAATAGGCTTCCGTAGTTAGAGATAATCCCTATAAGTATTCTATATATATAGAAGATATAGTAGAATAGTATATCTATAAGGCCCGTAGCTATTAGCGCTTTTATTATAGGGATATAGAGTATAAACTTAGTAAAGCAGTCTACTATTATAAGAATAGAGTTATAGGATCTACGGCCTATCCGTATTATAGACTATAGGAGGCTAGTAATAAAATCTATTAATATCTCTCGCTAAGGGCGGTCTAGTATAGGGAGGGGGCCGAGTAGGCTATATAGTTTATACGTCCGCAGCTTCGTTTTCTAATAAGTATCGTATATCCGTACGTAGTAAATAATATCCCGCTATTACCTAGGCTAGAAGTATACCCTCTATAGTTATTTTATAGTCCTAGTTACTCTTAGGTAGCCCGTAGTTATATCGTCGTAATACGTCTCGAGGATCTCCTTCTATAGTACTATCTCTCGTAGTATATATACTACGTTATTTAGCCGTAGTAGACTATCCTACTTAAGGGACTACTTACTTTTAGGACCCGTAGTCTCTTCTCCTCCTATACTTAAAGTAATAGCTCCCTATAGCGCCCTAGTAGAATCCGTTAGCCCTCTATACTTCTAGGCTACTATAGCCTTAATACGCTATTTAGTAAAGACGTCTCTTCGTTATATAGTCTATAGTAAGTCTACTAGTAGTCTATAGAAGCGGTAATCTACGGTTTTAGACTTACTACCCTCGGCTAGTAGAGTCTCGAGGGATACGGACTAGCTAGTCCTCTCCCCTATAGTAGGCTTAAGTAACTAGTAGAGAGTCGCTACGCCGTACTTCTCCTAAATATCCTACTAGGAGGGGATTCGGTCTTTTAGGTTCCGTATAGCCCTTACTAGGGCGCCTAACCCTTACTATACTACTTCTAGGGCGTCTATAACTATAGTCTATATAGTATCCTACTATACTATTCGCGTATCTATAGGCTTCCCTTTTAGTAGTTCTATAGTATTAGTCTCCGCTTCTACTACTATCGTTAGCTATTTCTATAGCTTCTCCTAGAGCGTTATTAGCGCGCTATCGTCTTCTATAAGGGTTACTTAGATATAGTCTAGTCTTCTAGATAGTACGTCTATACTATTATACTTCCCTAGCCTAAATATAATATATAGATCTACTATACTTATCTCTTCTAGCTACTATAGCTACTATGCGTTAGGCCGCTTCTTAGTTTCTAGGAACTATAAGTTAAAATAGTCTATTAGGACTTTAATTACCTCCTATAAGTAGGCTAGGTACTACCTCTAATTCCGTAGTAAGTCTACTATAGCGAGTAGCTCTCCCTCGCCTATATTATATCTCTTTTCCGCGTCTAATAACTTATAGGAGCAGAAGGCTACGGGGTACTAGCCGTCCTCGTACTTCTATAGTAGAATTACCCTAATTACGCTATATAAAGCGTCCGTTTCTAACTAGATTAAGAGCTACGGGTCGAAGTACTATAGTAGTAGCGTAGTCGTAAAAGTATCGACTAGACTACGGAATAACTCGATTCCTACTTCGGAGAGGGCTACGGCGCCTATTCTTCTATCCTTTAGTTCGTTAGTTAGGCCTAGCGTAATACGCGAGAAGTTACGGATAAATCTATAATAGAAATTCGTAAACCCTAGGAACTACTAGATATCTCTAATACTAGTAAGTAGGGGCTATTCTTAAAGTATAGTAATATAGTTTTCCTCTATTCTAATACTATAGGGCGATATTATATATCCTAAGAACGTCGTTTCCGTAGTACTAAATTCGTATTTCTTAAGGCTTACGTAAAGGCTAGTTTCCTATAGCCGTTCTAGGACCTCCCGTATATCGTTCTCGTAATCTACGGGGTCCTTACTATATACGAGAATATCGTTAAGATATATAATATAAGTATAGTTAATAAGCCCTACGAGTATCTTATTAATATACGCCTAGAACGTTACTAGGGCGTTAGAGAGTCTAAATAGTATTACTACGTATTTAAAATACTTATAATAGCTATAGAATATAGTCTTCTACTCGTCCCCCTCTATAATCCGTACCCTATTATACGCGGAGTAATAGTCTAGCTTCGTAAAAACTACGGCTTCGGATAAGTAGTCGAGTATTTCGCTAATAAGTAGTAGTACCGTATAATCCTTCTTTATAATTTTATTAAGCCTATAGTAATCTATATAGAGCTATAGTTTACCCCCTTTCTTAGATATAAATAGGACTAGTGCTCTTATAGGGCTACGCGAATACTAAATCTATCCGCGCGCTAGGTTCTTATCGATATAGTTCTATAGTTCGTCTAACTCTACGGGGTTTAATGCATAGAGCGGTCCCTATAAGGGGGCCTAGCCTTCTTCTAGCTTAATATAGTAATCTATATTCGTATATAAGGGAAGGGTTACTATAGCTTCTTCTAAGAAGACGTCTACGAATTATTCGTACGCTATAAGGAGTTTAGTGCTTTTAGGGTACTATAGGGCGTAGTACTACCGCTTCCTCCTCCGACCCTTAGTATTCCGCGCCTATAGAGGGACCTCTAGTACTTACTAGAAGCGCGCTATTACTCTATAGGTCCGTACTTCTCGAACGTTATCCGTAAGAGCGACCGTCTTCCTCGTTATAGGGTATTTCTATTCTTTAGAAGCCTAGTAGATTATAGGATCCGCGGACTCTAGCTATAGGAGGCTAAGATATATTAGTAGGCCTATAATATCCGCTATAACGAAATCGAACTCTATAGTTTACGTAATATTTATACTATTTATAAGGCGAATCCGTAGTTTAGTAATTCCGTACGTCTATAGGGGGTTATTACTAGCGTCGTAGAGCTCCTCGTAAGGCTATAGTTCGCTATTCTAGCTAGTCCCGTAGAGGAATGCCTTAGATATTACGTTTTCGTCCGTACTTAAGTTAACTAGGGCTATAGGGTAACTCTACTAATTATTAGCCCTTAGTATAATACGGAGTATTAGTCTCTACTTATTAGCTAAGGGCCTAGTCTCCTAAGTACTATAGAGGTTATTAGGATATATAGTAACTCGTCTCTAGTTATAGTTACGGGCTAGGTAGCCTACTTAGTTATACTCGTAGTAGGTCCTTAACTCTATACTATAGTCTTATTATCGCTATAGTATAAGGTAGTTACTTATATAGTACCTACGCTCTTAGTAATTATAATACTTAATCTTATAGAGGGGCTTCTATATAGTTATATTAGAGGAGCTACGGGATCTTTCTTATAGCGCGGGCGTACTAGGCTCTTCTTTCGCTATTATCGTCGGCGCGGGCGTCGAGGCAGTCTACGGGGAAGTAATAGGTTCCGCCAGGGCCTATAGGGGGCCCCTCTCCTATTCCCTCTATTAGTTACGGAACGCGCCCCTATTATATCTACTACGGAAGAGTATAGCGCCGTTTCTCCCTTCCGCGTATTCTAAGGATTTAGGGATCGTTACGAGGCTCTTAATAGCTTCGATTCGCTATACTACTACTATTAGCTCTTCTAAGTTCCGCGGTTATTAAATCTATACTACGAGGGCTTATTATATAGTCTATTTTAGCCTAGCAAGGAGGTAAGTAGTATAGGTAGTAAGGGGAATATAGACTTCTACGTCTCTTATAACGTTATTAAATTCCTCTACGAATTCCTATACTACCTGCCTTTATTTCTATTATAAAGTTATCTACTTCTTTAGTACGGAGAGCTATATTAAGCTACTACTACTAAAGCGGTCTTCTAAGAACTATTTAAAGTCTTTCTATATTTATTAATCCTATAGTTCCTATATTTCTTCCCGCGCGTCCTAGAGTTCTATAAGGGCCGGGGGAATATAGCGGCTTACCTAAGCTATTTAGTCTATACTTATTACGAAGCGTTCTAAGTCTATACTAAACTACGTTTTATACCCTATAATAAAACTATAAAGTATAGTAGGCGTCTCCTACGAATATTCTAGTTACTATAATAGCGTAATACCCCTATAGTATATAGTTAGGGAGTATAATAATATAATAGGATTAGTTTTAGCCCTTATCTCTATAATTAGGGGCGTAGGTCGTTAGTTACCCTAACCCTTAGCCTATTCCTTCTATAGTTACTCCTACTATTATTTCCTATACTACTTTTATAGGGCTCTCTATAATTACTATATTTCTTCCTTAATCTCGCTATCCTCCTCGTTACTATTACTATTATAGGCCTCCCGTAGACGTTTATTATAGTTTACTACGCCTAGTCCCCTTATACTTTACTATAGAATAGATAAGGGCGTAAGTTCGGAGCTGCTATCGGAGCCGTCGGGGAGGTACGCTAGCGTAGTCCCCGAGTCCTCTCTACTCCTATAGCTCCTTATAGTAGCGCGGGTATCTATCCTCCTCTTATTACCGTAGTTCGTATTTCGTTATCGAAGTACGGAAGCCTTAATAGTCTACTCCGTAGGGTAGAGACTTTAGTATATTAGAACGCGTCGATAAGTAGAGTAAAGAGGTCTTCCGCAGTTCGCTTCCGTAGTTAATTAGTAGGTAGGTATAGGGTAGAATAATATCTGAAATCTGCCCCCGCACCTTTAGAGGCCGTCCCGCCGCACCTTATATAGCTGCTCGATAGCTGCTGCGCCTGTAGAGCGCCCTGATAGCTCCGGTTTCATGACTGCCGCAGTGAGGGCCCTGATAGCTTGCCTACTAGCATCAGTCGAATACTGAATATGCCCGGGGGAGACCCATGTCATGCTAAACTAAAGGGGAATGTTTTAAAGGCTGGCCAGGACTTCCTTTCTGGCTATAGGTCCAGTTCCCAAGCTGTCAATACACCTCCCGCGCTGGACAGATTTCCGTATAAGCAGTCAGCCCGCTATTGAACCAAGCTCACCAAAACAGCCATTCACCAAATTACATGTTTAATCAGGTCGTGAGAAAAGCTTGGCCCTGGATTCTAATCTATCATACCGCCCGTCCCTGCATGGAACGCCAATGATATGGACACAGCAAAACACAAAAGCAAAACCAAACATGCTATGGACTAACTGTTCAAGCCGTACAGAGAGGCCGTCCATAGCCAATTTTCATCGTACAAGTGATGCGAACGTGGTGTTGTTTCAAACACGTCATGTTCGTTAATTTTTGACTCCTTCTCGCAGACCTATCACTGCTCCTCGTCAACATCGACCAGACGGTCAGAGTCCCACTTCTTCTTTGCAGCCTTGATGAGGATGTCCAGCTCGCCGCTCATATCGCACATGCTGCGGAAGCTGCCCTTCTCCTTGCGAATTAGCTCATATGGGTGGCCATACTCCACCACGGCGCCCTTGTCGAGGACGAGGACCTTGTCGTAGTCAACAATGGTCTGCAGGCGATGCGCAATGGTGATGATGGTGCTCGTCAGCTCGCGAATCGTCTCCTGAATCTTCGAATCCGTTGCGTAGTCGATAGATGCTGTCGCTTCGTCCATGACCAGCACTGTAGGGTTCTTGAGGATGGCCCGTGCCAGGCAGAGAAGCTGCCTTTGGCCCTGTGACAGGTTCGAGCCGGACTCGCTGACTGGCGATGAGAGGTCGAGGAAGACGTTCTTGTTGGCAGGCGCGATCGACGCGGTGGGGCTACGAGCAGGGGCGCCGTCACTCGAAATGGAAATCGTCGGCGTCCCGGGGTTCAGGGACGAGGCTGCGGGCGTTTGCGGTCTCGTCAAAGACTCGCTGGGGCCAATAAGCTGCACCTTGCGCAGAGCCTCGAAGATCTGCTCGTCGGCGTACATGTCAAAGGGGTCTAAGTTGGTGCGGATGGTGCCTTGGAATAGTGTCGGGTCCTGAGGCACGATCGTGATGGCCTCACGGAGATCACGGAGACCAATCAGACCAACGTCCACATCGTCAATGAGAATCTTGCCCTCATCCGCCTCAAGCGCGCGGAAGATGGCCAGTGCCAACGAACTCTTGCCGGCACCGGTGCGACCAACGATTCCGACCTTCTCCTTGGAGTTGATCTTGAAGCTCAGATTGCGCAGAACCGGATCGAGTTCCTTGCGGTAAGCCGTCGTGTAGTTGATGAACTCAATGGAACCTTGGCTCGGCCAGTTGGCGGCGGGCCGATTCTTCTCAATGATGGGCTCGGCTTCCTGTTCGACGTCGAGGTACTCCTTGATACGCTCGACAGAGTTCATGTTTTGCTCGTTCAGGGCGTAGAGTCGCACGAGCCAGAGGACGTTTTCCGTGAAGCCGATGGCATAGCTGAGAGATATACCAGCCGCACCAGGGTCGATCTTGCCAAGGCTGAGAATGACGAAGACGCCTGCGAAGAAGGATACAAGGTCGCCGAGAAGGTCGGTCCGGAAAGACAACCATCGGTTGCAAGCCCACATGTAAATGAAAGGTCGTGATTGGGTGTTGATCTTGGTGAGGTTTTCCCGGATGAAGCGACGCTCGTCGCCATAAGCTCTGATAGTGGTCATGCCGGAAAGGGTCTCGCTGAACTGCTGGAAGAGAGGACTCCTCTGAACGGCTTCCAACCTCTTCAGATCGCGAGAGGCGCGGAGATAGAACGAGCCAACGAGCCAGTAGGCAATGGTGATGAAGACACCAGCAATCAGGAAGCCAGGCGTGATGTAAGCAATCAGTGCAACAGTCACCACGATACCCAGAGCGCATCCAATGACACCGATGGCGATGGGGGCAACTTCTTGGTCAACGGCTTCAAGATCCTTGCTGAAACGGTTCATGAGCTGGCCGAGAGGGGTTACGTCGAAGAACTTGAACTTGGCCCTCGATACTGCATCCATGAGCGATGTGTGAATCTTCTTGGAAGCCGTCAGCGAGCCGTAAAAGATCCAAATGTCCCTGATGAAGGCCGTCAAGGCTCCAAGAATTCCAATCACCGCAAGGCCAGTAAGGTAGTACCAAACATTGACGCCATGAGACGTCTCAATGCCAAAGGTCGTGGAGTTGCCAACGAAGCCGTAGTGTGCAATGTGTGCGAAGTAAGTAGGCGAAAGGCTTTGCTGGCTGTAGCTGTGCGATGCGGTCGAGAACTCGATTCTGTCGACCTCTTCGACGACATACTGGTTGGCCCACTCCCGAACCCAGACGTTGGTTGCCACACCGGAGATTTGTTGAAGGCCAAAGACGGCACCGGCGACGATCCAGAACCACCAAGGGCCCATTGCACTGAGGTAAAGCTTGATGATGGGCCACTTGACGGCTCCGACAGCCTTGTTCTCGTCCATAGCATCCTTCTGCTCCTTCTTCTTGGCAGGGTCCTTGGCAGGAGCACCATTTCCGTTATCGTCTCCGGGGTTCACAACGGTCTCGGCACTGTCCTCTCCGACGCTGGATGGGACACGAGACGGAATGCGAGACGCGCAGGCAGTACCGGGCCGGGATCGCTGGACATCCTCACCGAGCTTTCCGGATTCGATCAGTTCGCCGGCAGAGCCTTGGACTGCTACCCTTCCGTTGTCCAGGATGACGACGTAGTTAGCGGACGGAGCACAGAGCTGAATGTTGTGGGTTACAAGAATGCAAGTTCGGTTGAGCATCAGGGGGCCGTGGATGGCGTTGTTGAAGATCCACTGCGCAGTGTGAGAGTCGACAGCGCTCAGACAATCGTCGAGGAGGAGATGGCGGGAGTTCGAGTAGAGGGCACGGGCCAGCGAGATGCGCTGCTTTTGGCCGCCCGAAAGTGTAATACCCTTCTCACCAACAAGAGTCTCGTCGCCGTTGTCTAGAATCTCGAGATCTCGCTCCAAAGCACAGGCCACGATCACATTTTTATACCTCTCTTCGTCGAGTTCGGCCGAGAACAGAATGTTCTCTTTGATGTTGGCATTAACCAACCAAGCCGACTGCGCAACATAGGCAATTGTATCGGCCAGACCAGTCTCGGGATCAGGGCGGACATCCTCTCGGCTACGACCACCAGGGCAATACAACTTGCCAGTGACCAGCGTCATCTCGCCAAGAAGAGCCATCAGCATCGACGTCTTTCCGGATCCCGTCGGTCCTGCAATGATGTTGAGATGTCCGATCTTGAAGTCCACGTTGAGGTCGAGCAGTCGGAAAGCCATGGACCCATCTTCGGCAACAGTGTCCTTGCCGCCCCAGATGAAGGTCGCGTCCCGGAATCCGATCGTCTCCTTGCCATTCTCGTCAAGGTTGTCGACACCGAGCTGCTCGTATTTCTCCGTCTCCTCCTCCATGAGAAATTCCTCGACACGGTCAAGGGAAACCTTGGTCTCCTGCACGTGCGCGAACATGTCGCCAAACTGGTCCAAGGGCACACGGAGAAGCATGAAGAGCGAGATGGCAGTAAAGGCGACTGAGGGGTAGAGGGGCTTCTTCTCCACGGCGGTGTAGATGAGGAAGGAGAAGAACGTGATGAGGACGGGGACCGAGTTCCAGACCGCAACAGCGCACGACCAGATGATGAAGCGCGACCGCAGAGCCTGAAGCTCAGCGGCTCGCTTCTCGTCGACGATCCTGCCAAATCGCTGCTCCCATGCGAAGTACTTGATAATGCGAATATTGTTGAGGATCTCGTTGGTCACGTTGATGCGCTTGTCGGTGGCCTTGAGAATCTGCTTGGAAGTGTTGGTGAATCCTCGAGCAAAGCCGTAATTGACGGGGAGGAGCAATGCCATGACGACGAGGCCGGGGATGGCACTCAAGCCCATGACCTGCCATAGCAGTACAACAGAGATGATGAGTTGAGTCGGGGCGGAGGCGCAGAGGAAGTGAAGATAGGCGGTGATTTCGGCAATCTTGAAGCTGTCCACTGACATGAGGTTGATAATGGTGCCGAGGTTCGCCTGGTCATCGTCCTTCTTGTCGTCTTGAGGTGCGCCAATGGCAGCAGCCTCGGCGTCAGAGGATGAGTCTTGAGACTTCTTCTTCTTCAAGCGTAGCTTGCGCTTGATCTTGTCCATGGTGCCCTCCTTTCCAGCATCGGCCTTGTCCTTTGCCTCGCCGAGAACCTTCTCCATTCCAGCGGCAGCCTTGCGTCGCAGGGCCTTGGCATAGATTTCGCCTACGATAATCGCGCGGATGCGAATGCAAATCTTTCGACCGATCCACAAAGCCATGCCGTCGCCGAAGGAGCGAACAAGGTCGAGAATAGGGAGGAGGAGGACATAAAGCCAGAGCACGTTGATCGGGGCCTCGTCGGGTCTTTCGACGTATTCGAGGATCGCCTTGAGCAGTAGAGTCGGAGCGAAGGTGAAGATGCCTCCAATGAAAGCGAGAAAGCACTGGAAGATAAGCTCGCCCTTGAAGTACTTCAGTAGGTGCATGGCCAGCGAGGTGGTTCTCTTGAGGGTTCGGTAGTCGGCGAGAACGGCCGCGGCCTTCTCTTGGGGGACGAGGTTCCAGACAGCCTTCATCTCGATGGTCTCCTTGTAGCCACGCCAGATCATGGGGTCGATCCAGGAGAACGTGGCGAGCGATAGCAGCGAGGCCAGAGGCTCGCGGGATGGCTCAACACCGTCCTCCCACTCGAGTAAAACCGTTTTGTTGCCCTTCCTAGTGCTAATGGCCATAACGAACAGGAATGTCGTCAGAGCAAACTCGACAATAACGAGAATCTGGATCAAGCGAGTACTCGGGTGAATCAACACGGAGCGGAAGATGAAAGTGGTGAACAACCACTGGCACCCGTAGATGGAGGCTGTGTGGTTCCAGAGGCTGGCGGGAATCTGCCATTGCGTGCTGGTAAGGGTGAGGCGGAGCGTGGCAATAGCAAAGACGTAGAGCCAGGCGACCAGGCCGGCGACGGCGGACAGCTTTCCCTTCTCGCCGTAGCCGCCAGTAATAACAGCGATGATGTAGATGGCGACAAGTCCGATAATTGCAGCCTCCTCGACGAACACGGAGAGTTTCTGCGCATGGGGGCTGTCGGCCTGAACAATGGAGATGACGGAGCCCCGGGTGGTCGTCTTGACGAGCGAAAGGCGACCCCCACCACTGCGGTTCATGGTCAGAGGTTCGTCATTGTCATCGCTGTCGTCGAGCTCGTCAGGCGGGAGATCAGTGTGGTTCGCGGCAGTGCTTGCATGTTCGGCAATACCGTTGGCGAGCGGTTGGTACCCGCGTTTCCGGAGAGATATTTGGGACGCGGCGCGCCAGGCGTGGGGAAAGATGAGGATAAGGAACGAAACAGCTATTGTTATTAATGGAAATAGTGCTTTAAGAAAACTGTTTGCAGGCACTGTTTAGCAATTGACCCGCCAAATTGCTGCCATTGTGGCCAGCAAAGCATCATGAGGCGCGCGTTGGCAGGGAGGAACGTACTCTTGCTGGAAGCAGAGGGAGAAATCATCAACCTGCCATATCGGCCAGCCGCACTGCGCAAAGCCCATGGTCCACTGATATGTGCGTCTGCTTCAATGTTTTCAAATGCGACGTGCCGGATGGCCGTGTCGTTGTTTCCAGGCAGTTCGCGCTCAACCCTACACCGGGATGGCGGGGAAAGAAAAACGGCGGCGCGCAGACAGCTTTTGCGGTGGGAGATCGACAGTTGGTGTAGCTCTGGAGGATGATCCGATCGCGGAGGCAGTCGTAGGCGTCGTCAATGACCACAGTCGCCAATGGATGGGTCGTCGTCGTTGAAAAAATGAGAAAAAGAGACAGACACACAAGGCCGTTCGTAATCCAAGAGTGGACGGCCTAGGAGGCAAAGATGTAGAGGAGGCGAGGTCGCAGAGTGGAGTCGCGACTCGCGGATGTCGGGTCGGGGGAAATACTTTGGAAGTAGTAGCGTGCTCGTGACAGGGAAGAGGCGGTCACGTCAGGGCCGCTATCTGAATTTCGATTGTCTCGGTACGGTAGGAGAACTAGGCCTTGTTCTTAGGGCCAGGCTGTTGACGTTGCCCGTCAAGAGGGAGAGGAAGAGACCAAAACCAGGAGAACGAGCATAGAGATCCAGATGATCGGGACTGGGGCAGGAAACTGAGAGTCAGAGCTGCAATTGGAGCTACGAGTCCCACGGCACGGGTCTGGCAGGCAAAAGCACGAAACGGCCCTGGCAGGGCAGGTGCTGGTGGAGCTTCATGACACCAGGAAGCAGTAACCGACATCTGGAGAACTTGAAGCAGGCACAATCACCCCACTTTCTCACGTCGCCACTCCACCGCAATCCACTCCTCCTCCACTGCGTTTTACCCCACTGAAGAATTTCCTTCGACTCACGACGTTCTTGGCCTCGTCCTCCGTTTTGTCACACGTTCAAATGACACGGGCTGTCGCCATCCGTACGTTTGGCTAGCATCCTCATCGCCAGTCTTGAGCCATGTCTGCATGTTAGAACAGTCAAGTTGCAATTGAGGGCTTCTAGCTGCCCGAAATCAACCTTTTACGACACCGCCTCCTTATCTGCCTGACCTACTTTCCTGGCTTCCCAATGTCGACCCCTTACCCTGGCTTCCCAGATTAGCATTTACCACCTGCCACCCTGACGTCCAGGGCATCATTTCCGACCTCCCTCTGCAAGTCAAGTCGCACCGCAGACGTTGTCTTACTTTTTTCCTCCAACGCTCGCAACGCCGACTGGCAGCCTCACAGATACCAGAACGCCAATGCACAAACTCAAGATAGCATCCTACATTTGACATCTGCCCACCGCCAAGGCATTCATGAGGATACGGAGATATCACTCCCCTCATCCATGATGTCAGCGAGACCGCAGAACGCTACTCACCGTCCAATACCCTCCCAGCCTCCTAAACAAGCCGCGCTAATGAACCGTCAACGCGCATGGCGGTTGTGCACTACTGTGCTCCAGTTCCAACATTGCCGTTCAGTCACCTTCGCCTCGGCCTGGCCTGACGCACGCAATACAGCCCTAGCAGACCGTTGACTCAACTCCCCAATGGAGCTTGCCGGGGTGCCGAGCGACGAGGCCTCAACTCCAAGCTCAGCATCATGACCGTGAGGACCCATGTCCTTACAGTCCTCCTAACATGCTCTCAGTTACTCAATCCACAGCACAAGCCCAACCCTTGGGTTCGATCAGATAAGGCAGCCCTCCGAAACCGGCCAAAGCCCCCAACGAAGGCTCGCCAACGAACCCCATTGGCCACAGCTCTCCATTATCAGATGCCAATTTCTGCCTCTCAGGGCGAAACAGCCGCACAGCACTGGAACCAGCCAGGAAAACATCCGTCTGACACCCGCCCTGCCGTGTCACCCACCGTTGAACAGGAAGGGGAAAAACGGGCACGCGTCTGTCTCGGGCCGCGCACCGCCCTCTCGGCCCTGCGGGGAATGGAAGGGAATACAAGCACCCGTGCCTTTCCAGATATTAGGCCTGGTGTGAGACAACCTTTGAACTCTGATCGTCCCTGTCACAGCTGCTATAACTGCCATGTACTTGATCAGCTGAATATTTCTCAGTCGAAGGTAAGGCGAGCTGGATGTGCCGAATCAAGTGATGGGCCACATCTGCAGCAAACAATGCTTCAATTCAGCTAGTTCCTCCGATTCGACGGCCTCCCGCACCGACTGACAAAACGACCGATTGGTTGTCACGTCGTAACACAAACCCTTGCCGTGGAGAGAGGGGAATCCGCGACCCGCTGGCATGTCACCACCAATTCCTGGCCCCAGGGACGCGCCGATGGTAGCCCCTGTCCCTCTCTCAAGGGATGGGGATGGGATTCGTGTAGCGGTGATTCCCGACACATTGGATATCGGTAAATACTTCAAATGAACATGCTTCCTGAGAGTGGGCTGACTTAAACCCATCGGTCGATCGCGACCGAGTCTGCTTGATCGAGTCGTGTTTCTCGACGTGTCGCTTGGTCGTTCACCTGAGCAAATGGCCTTCATCAAGGTACATAGTCAGCAACAACGCCTATGATAAGCATGTGGGAAGTGGCCATGCTTTCTCCGTCAGTCACTTGAGAACGGACACTGTCCCAATATCATAGAAGCATGCACCGAACACATCACAGAACCAGGACGTGACGCTTAAAACTTGATTGCATGCACACCATAGGTACACTCCCGCTGGTCTCCTCACGCGTCGAGACCATCGGGGCCTACATCTTGCTGCCAAAAGCAGCAATTCCACCTGGAGCTCCCTCTTCCTCGAGACTCATTTTCGCTCGAGGTAGTAGTGAACTGACGCCATAAATGGACTTTTTATGACTTTTTATCTCTCCTTGATATTACACAGTGGCCCGCCGGAACTCTCGCGGCGGCCCGAAGCCTCGTTAGACAAAAGAAGAGGCTTCGTGGTGTCGAGGGGGTTGAATTCCTGACCCTGAGCTAAATACATCTAGCCCATGATCATGCCCTTCATGCCCGAAAGGTCGCCTTCCTTGGCTGCGATCTCGAAGTAGCCGTAGATGATGCTGAGAAAATATTAGCGGATGCGACAGAAAAAACACACATTGGGGGGTAAGCATACGTGACAGCAAGAAGGGTACCGGTGCCAGAGCCGAGGGCGCCCATGAGGTCACTGGCGACGGAAAGGGCACCAATGCAGGCACCACCGAAGGCGGCGGCAGTGGGGATGATGCGCTTGAGCTCCTTGTACATGGACTGGTCACGGTGACCGGCCATGACGAGGCCCTGGTCCTTGAGCTGCTTGGCGACGTCGCGGGGGCTGGAACCAGACACCTCAATCCAGGTCTTGGAGAAGATGGCGCAAGCAGTCAACATGTAGGCGATGTAGACCAAGGTGTGAATGGGGTCGATGAGGGCGTCCTTCATGTTGAGAGGGGGGGACATGTAGTAGGCAAGACCAGAGATGGCGGACAGCTGCGAGGTGCCCTCCTTGGCCTCCCAGACGCCGAAGAGACGGACGAGGAGGTTGTCGGAGAAACGAGAGTACAGCATCTGGCTGATGAGGAAAACGTTCGAGGACAGGGCCGACTGCAGCATGATGGGCATGTTGGAGGTGTAGAACAGGCGGACGGGGTACGAGCCGCGAGCACCACGCTGGCGCGAGGACTTGACGGGGATCTCGACGCGGAAGCCCTGAAGGTAGATGACGGCGCCAAAAACGGCCAGGGTGGCGAGGAGGTTCATGATGTTGGGCAGGTTCTGCCTGTAGAAAGCCTCCTGGAGAGCACGCTGCTTGTTGGGCCAGGTGAGGAGCAGGTGGAAGAGGGCGATGACGGCACCCTCGAACTCGGGGCCACGGCCAGTGTTGATGGTCGTGGGGGAGAAGGCCTTCCACATGATGGACTCGCAAATGTTGGTGGCGATGAACAGAGAGATACCGGAGCCGAGGCCGTATCCCTTCTGCAGAAGCTCATCGAGGAGGATGACAATCATGCCAGCAACGACGAGCTGGAGGATAAGCAGGAAGACGATACCGGCACCGAGGTCGGAGGGAGGGCCGTAGAGACCGGAGAAGACGTAGACGGTGGCGGTACCGGCGGACAGGACGAAAGCCAGGAGCTTCTGGGCGGTCTGGTACAGCTCGCGGTCGGACTTGAGGTCGAGGTTGACGTCGATCATGTGGGTGCCGGCGAGGAGCTGGAAGACCATGCCGGAGGAGATGATGGGAGTGATACCGAGCTCCATGAGGGTACCACGGTTACTCGCCATCACCATACGGAGCCAGTATAGGGGGTCGGAGTTATCAGAGGAGACAATGCCGTAGAGGGGCATCTGGCTCATGACGAGGAAGATGAGGAGGGTGAGAGCCGTCCACATCAGCTTCTGGTTGAAGGGAATCTTGGTCTCCGGCTGCTGAACCTCAGGGAGGAACGGCACGAACGGCTTGACCAAGTCAAGGAAGCGCACTGTCGCGTCGGGTCAGCATGATGCGCTAGGGAGACGTTCGAAGCTTTCCGGGAGAAGTTCAGCGGCCTGATCGAAGAGCTGATGCGATGCAGGTGATGCACGCTGGTCAATGTCGATGTGGCGAGAGGAAAGCGCGCGCATTGGCAAGCTGGCGAAGGGGGAACAGCTTTGAGGCTGGGAAAGTACTCACAGGAACTCATGATGGCGGCTGTTCAGAAGGAAAGACAAAACGGTTCCAATTCGCCCAGCAGATGGGATAAAAGAAGCAGAAGCTGAGCGACGATGGCCCAGAAGGTGTCGGAGGAGGGGATTGGGGGGGATATTAAGGAGGGAAGAAGCTTGAGAGAGCTTGTTGGTTTGGGGGAATGGAAGGGGAAGGGGTGGGTGGAAGCCAAAAGAGGGTCGTGGCTCGAATCGGCCTGCGATCTGGCTTCAAAACTCCAAATTGTCAATGTGTCCAAAGGTCCTTGGGTGTGGAGAGGCACGTGACCTTTCGGTCCTCCAATGTCTCCTCTCCAATTCCTCCGCTGGAAGGTCCCCTGCAAGCCTGCAACCGTCCCCGGACCCGCCTTTTTGTCTTGCCCGCCCGTTGCAGTGCTGTGTTTGATCAGGGTCTCTCTCGCCTTGTCGCCTTGTGGTGCATTTTTGAAGTTATCTCCAGGTAACGATTCGTTGGCCTTCGCACCTTTTCTGCTGCCACGTCGCCAGTTCACTTTGAACACCTGTTTACTTCCACCTTTTGGACTGAGAGCTGCATGTTCAAGGCTTTTAGACTCTCCCACCATGCTCGCAGAATGGGCACCATGTCCCTGAGATCCCCGCCAAAGGAGCCCCTCGTGGTCATCCTAGGTTCGACCGGCACCGGCAAGTCAGACCTTGCCGTCGAGCTCGCAACCAGATTCCGCGGCGAAGTGATCAACGCCGACGCCATGCAACTCTATCAAGGTCTCCCCGTCATCACCAACAAGATCACGACTCCCGAACGCCGAGGCATCCCCCACCACCTCCTCGACCATATTCCTCTCGATCAGTCGGCATGGATCGTCGACGACTTCAAACGCGAAGCAAACAAGGTCATACGCGAGATTCGCAGCAGGGGGAACCTTCCCATCGTTGTCGGCGGCACGCACTATTACACGAATTCCCTGTTGTTCGAGGACATTTTTGTCGGGCCCGACCAAGACGAGACGCCCGTGTCGGAAGCAGCCCACTTCCCAATTCTGGATGAGCCGACAGAGGTGATACTGGCCAAGCTGCGCGAGGTCGACCCCGCAATGGCGGACAAGTGGCACCCCAACGATAGGCGCAAAATCTCGCGATCCTTACAGATCTACCTCTGCCACGGGCGGCCGGCGTCGGAAATTTACGCAGAGCAAAAGCGTCGCAAGGGTGCTAAGAATGCGCCTTCCGGGGCCTGGGAGAATCTGCTCTTTTGGGTTTATTCGGAGCCCGAGGTGCTCAAGGAGCGCCTTGATAAACGGGTGGACAAGATGCTGGATGTCGGTCTGATGGAAGAGGTGCTACAGATGCAGAAAATCGTGCGAGAGAAGGAGACTTCGGGGGAAGAGGTGGACTATACAAAGGGCATCTGGCAGTCGATCGGCTTCAAAGAGTTCCAGCCTTACCTCAAGGCTGTCAGTGATACGCCTGAGGACGCAGCTGTCGCGAAGCTCAAAGCTCAAAGCCTAGAGGATATGAAAGCCTCGACGCGGCGCTATGCAAAGTCTCAGGTACGCTGGATCACGACAAAGATCGTGCCGCTCTTACAAGAGCAGCCCGTCGCCATGGACAATCTCTTCCTTCTCGATAGCACGGATGTGTCCCAGTGGAGCGCAAACGTTGCCGAGCCCGCAGCCGTCATCGCAGGACAGTTCCTCGCTGGCGACCCCACCCCCGAGCCTGTCAGTCTCTCTCCGCTGGCGCGCAAGGTCCTCGAGACAGAAGCAGCGGAGCGCACGCCGTGTCAAAAGACGTGCCAGCTGTGCAACGTCACCTGTACCACGGAGCAAGACTGGGCGAAGCACATGCACAGCAAGAGGCACCATGCCATCGCGCGCAAGACGAAGAGGCGGGCATTGGTCGTGGTGGAGCCAGAGGCGAGGCAGAAAATGGCTGAAGCGGTGGCCGAGTCGAGAGATTCGAGTCCTGAAATAGGGCTGAGTGCAATTGACTTGCCTACGCCGTGATGTGGCCATTGAAGAGCTTGAGGATGACAAGCGTATCCTCGTTTCGACGTCGTTCTCGCCGAGGTTCCTTAGCACGTGAAGCGTTTTTCTCTGACCAATGTGGCCTTAAATCCAGACATCTTAAACTGTGAAGACATACATTATCATCATGAGAGGAGGGCCATTCAAGACGGCATGGTGCCTCGTCGTCCCTGCTGGTCTCTCAACGTCCAAGGCACAGTTGCAGTTCACGAGACCAAATGGTAACACGACCGGAGGAGCTCTTCCGTTTAGAAGACTGCAGCTGGAGTAAGGTATTGTAAATGAAGACCTTTACCAGATCAATCTCGATCCAGTTTACTACCACAATCTCAACGGCCAATTATGCCAATGAGCCAACTCAAATAGCAATCTAATCATCACTTCAACTCCGATCCAAGAATCAGAAACCCTCCGGTCCGCATCCGCCCCCCGGCCAAAAACTCCAACGCCACCCCCAAATCCATCATCACCAACAAACAACCCCAGTAACCCCTCCCCTCGCTACGACCTCACCTGACCACCCTCCGGCACCCGGCCCCCCCTCCGCCCTTTGCAACTTCACCCAAGCCGCAAGCCCAGACAGCCGTGCCGCCCGCCCGCATGGCCCCATCACACATCCTCCAGGTGGGTTTTCCCCGGACGACATCCCGCTAAATGCATACTATCACAAAGGCAGATTGATTGGCCACCCCCCATCTCCAGCCCCCCGACCGCACGACTTCTCTCGATCGGCAGAGCGTTAGTTGTCTTGGCAGGAAGCATGCGACTTTGAATGGAAGGATAGTTTGACTTGAGAGGGCAGAAACCCCGGTTGCCCGTTGCGGGCCATGTAAGATTCGAAAGAGAGTGCGAACCCCCTCCCCCCTTGAGTCCTTCCGCTCGGTGCCCGCAACGCCCGGAATGCATTTCGGTCCCACTACGTCACTCCCCTCGCATTCCTCTAACAGACTTTTTCGGGGGCCGAACCCGAATACGGCCGTGTCGGGCGGAAAGTGAAGGGAACTGTCCGCAGCGGCGAGCAAAGGTTGAACAAACTCCTGCAATTGGAACTGCGTACCTACTCGCGCCACCCTCTCTCCAGTCACGAAAACACAACTCCGTTCCGTTTCTATCCAAGGCACACATCGCAAAAGAAAGGAGTATCGTGGAAAGAACCCAAAAACTAAAAATCCAGCAGAGGAGAAGTTGGCTTCACTGTACATCCCGGGCCCATGTCATCGTTCATCCCAAATAGTCCCCCTCTTTCTCATGTCCATACCATGCACCCCCCTTTCTAATTTTCGTCGTAAAGCTTCCCCCATCGTACAGCATCGCCAGCCTGGTCATATTGTGCCTCATCGTCTGTGACCTCTTAGCACTCATTCTCATCATCCCCGAAACCAGCATCAAGTCCGTTTACCACCGTGGTGGTGGCGGGGCCCCGAAATTCCCGAAGCCTGAAAACACGGCCGACACTGCCCCAGGTTGCGATTGCGATACTGATCCAGGCTGGCCAAGGTTGCCGTTGGCAACAACGCCCATGTCACCCCACATGTCCCAGTCCAGCGCCGAGTTGTCAAAGAAGTTGCCCAGAAAGTCTAGCTGTCCTTCGGTCGGCGGCATGCCGCCGTTATTCAAGTGCGGCATCTCCATGTTACTTGGCTGTGCGGGGCTCGGGCCGCTGCTTGACGCCGCTGAGCTGGGTTGGGGCACCCTGTCCTGAAGCTTGGGTACACAGATGGGCACGTCGAAAGGAACGCACATGGAGGTGAGAGCGCGCTCGCGCTTGGCCCACGCTCTCACGATGAAGGCCGCAAGCTCCGAGTACTGTTTCTGTGACATGTCCCAGAGCTCCTCGTGGTATAGATACACCTTGTCGATGACGTGCCACATGCGGTCAGCGAGGGTGCCCGTCTGTCGCCGCTGGTAGAGTTGGCCGACAAGGAAGGCAAACACCTCAAACTGGAAGTGAAGCTTGTAGAACCAGAGGTAGCTTTGATTGTCTTGCAGTTCGTAGAAAATCAGATTGTGTTCCTGGTGGAAGAGGGAAATGCGGAAAATGTTGTCCTGCACGTTGAACACCTCGGTGCCCCATTCCGGCGTCTCACGCATTGGGATGAGCATGTGGCGGATCTTTTCGAGGATCATTGGGCGAAGGCGGCTGGCTGTAACGTGTACTGGTCCGGCCGAGACATCGAGATAGCGCTGTTCGATGGCGATGAGCCTAGCTTCAAGTCCGTCGAGCATGGCATTGTACTTGTCGAGTGAGGCCTGGATTGAATCTCCCGGCGAGGTGCCAGGCTCGGGCCCTTGACCTAGCAGGACAACTTCCTCAAAGTCGGGGAGTCGGTTTTGTGAGATGTATTTGCCAATCTCGTAGAGGAGGATGCAGAATATCATTTCTGTCGGGCCTTCACGCAGCTGAAGTGGCTCGGTCGAACCAGGGAACAAATCGGCGTCGTTAACGTTCGAGGGAACCTTCGTGTCCCAGCCCCACGGTAGCAGCGTGTCGTTAAATCCAGAGACCAGGGCGAACTTTGAGTCGAGCATCAGGATTTGCCACCATACCCTCCTCCGTGTTTCGGTCTCGAAAGGAGTCAGGTTCAGAGTTTCGCCGTCACGATGAAGACCCATCTTGTGGGCGATGCGGATGAGAACGCCGCTGAGGACCCAAGCTGCGTGGCGATTATACCGCCCCTGAAGAGAGACCTGGGCGGAACATGAGTGTATGCTAGAAGAACGGGCACAAGTCACTTACCAAGTACAGTACGAGAGCTTGCAGCGTGATCATATCGTAGTTCTTCAAGAAGTTGACCCTTGTCAGTGCCGACTTGACGCCGATAGTGAACTTTTTGATCGCGTCGTTCTTTGACATGTCCAACATTTGCCTCGATTCAGTATCCGACATGGTGATGGTCGAAATAAGATAGATGGAGAACAGAAGGGCTTGAATGTTGTTCGCAACATTGCGATGGTTGGCGGCTGCCTCTACCACGATGGGCTGCAGTGTAGGGACGTGCACGAGCTTGGAAATTGGGTTAACTCTTTCAAGGAAGACCTGCCAGAGGCGGAAAATCTGAACTGGCGATGGTATGACATCTTCGAGATCGATAGCAGCAAAGTCGTTGAGTAGAAGGTCTACGTTATCGTCAGGCGTCGGGGCGTCAGAGGCAAAAGGGCTCGCCTCGTCCATTGCTTCGGCGTCGACAATAGCTCGCATGGCAGCAACCTAGACAGCGTGAGCAATAAGATAGCATGGCGACGCTCACGTTGTGATGAGACTCACGTTCTCATGGATGATGGTCCACATGTGACTGTCCATGAACTTGACGCTGCCGTCTTCGACGACAAGTTTGCCGGAAGGCTTCCATGGCTTTGGTGAGTTTTCTTCTGCTGGAGTTGGGGCAGACGGCAGGTGGTTATAGCCAGGTGTGGGCGACGCAGCAGCAGAAGAAATGGACTGCGCCGTCGCAGCTGATACAGGTCCTGGAGTGTAGGGGATGTGACTAGGGGCGAGTGACGATGAAGCGGGCGTGCCGGGGTTGGGAGACGGGTTCACGCCATCAGGCAGAGGACCTGACGTATTGGCGTACTGCTTCAACAAAGCCTCACATCGCGCAAGTCTCTCCTGGAGATCTTGGTTGGGCCGTCTCCGCTTACGAACGGGAGCAGGTGTGGAGGGCGTGCACGGAACGTTGGCCTAGGAATGTCAGTCGGAACACGTGGAAAGTGAATGAGGCGGGATCGAAGCACGTGTGAATACGAACCTTGAGACAGTTTGAGCATGGAGTGTTGCGGTCGCACTTGATCTTCCGGTGCTGGCACAAGACGCAAGCCAGAACTCGGGGGATCTTGGAGTTGTGCTGGCCGTTTGACTGGCTTCCACCCTGCTGGCTGGGGGTGCTGTCACTCATGTTGATGAGTGTGAGTCGATGGGATGTGGCGGACTCAAGAGCGCGCTGCGACGTGAATACCGGCAGCCTAGGTTTCGTGACACTTGAGTAACACGGAGCCGGACCGCGCGAATCAGATGAAATCAACTCCGGGGGATCCAAGGCGGGCGGTGGCGAACGGAAAAAGGACGGGTCCTGAGCCTTATAAAGCGGAGGTCGTGGAGTTGAGGGCGTACCGGCCGGGATTGCGCCTCGCTTCGCGGTTTTTTTTCCTCGCGATGGGGGGGGGCGGGTTCCCGCGACGCACAACCTAGCTGGCCTGTAGGCTGAAGGGTTGATCAAGATCAGCACAGCAGTCGGAGGGCTCGGCGACGTAATTTAGGCGCCTGAACAACAAAAGCCAAGCAGGCGGCCGCCAACCGGGGTGGTTTGAGGTGAAGATGAGGGACACGTAAGACAAGAGAGGCCTGAGTGGTCCTGGTGGGAAGGGAGGTGAAATGAGAGCAGGGTGGCTTAGAGGGATAAGTGCGCGTGAAGTCAGCGGCGCCTCGTTGTCGAGGTCAGGGTCAGTCCCAGCAAGAAGTAATAAAGGGACAGAAGTAAAGGTCCAGAGTCCAGCAACCCGAACCCAGAGGTCAGGAGGCGCAGTCGTCACGCCGCAAGACGGATGGACAGAAGGCAACGGAGCGGGATAGAAGGAGTTGATGAAGCCGCGTTCTCTCAGGGCTCCAGAATAGCGATGCACCCGGGTGAGATAGGTGCCGGAAGGACGGGGATTGTGAACGCACAACTATCGTGTTTTGGGGTTGCTTCCCTTTGCGTAGCTTTAGCTGGCGGGACTTGTGACCAGGACCAGGACCTTGCTAGGCCTGGGTCTTGACTGGGTCTAACGCCTATGGTTAAGCAGGCACGAGGCGACAGACAGCACGTGAATGTGGTGAGGGCGACAGACTGAGGAGGAAGGTGAAGTGAAGTAGTAGTCGTCAGGGATGAAAGGATCGATGTTCCGGCAATTCCGCGCTCGCGGGTGGGGGGTGGGTGGTGGCTGTTGAGGCTGCCGACAGTGTGCTAGCTCGAGTTCTTGTGTGGTGGGTGTGGTGCGACGTTGGCTCCGGCCGGCTTGGTAAGGATTCCTTTGTCGGGTTGGTGGGCGTGAAGTTGGCGGACTTTCGCAGGAATGTGGGAGGCCAGGCGGACTGATTATTAACAAGACGATCGATCGGGTTGATGAGAAAGTCGTCAGTGATGGCAGTTGACATTTGCCGTCTCTCTGAGCAACGGAAGAAGCACAGTTTGGTAGGACACTTGGAAGGTAGTGAAATGTAGAAGAAGAGGGGAGAAGATAGCTCGGGTCGGCGGCCAAGTCCGTCAGCTCTACAGACCGTCGTTCGTAATCGTACAGCGCAACGCAGTGAGCCTTCAATCGCCAGACTCAGACTGGGTTGTCGCGAAGAGCGCAAACCAATGCCACGGATCACTGGTGGGGAGGGAATCCAAGGGGTCTCGGAGGACTGGAGGGGTCGGACTGTGACGACATCAGCGGGCTTTTGGCCTTGTGCCGGGCGGGCCATTGGTAAGGAGAAGCGAGGGGACTAATTAGGTACTAACCTAATAAAAGCCGTCAGAGGCAATGGTACCTACCGGCAGGGTAGGAGGTAGGAGTGTGTGCTGATGACTGTGTTCGGGTTTTGGGGTCTGGATCCTGGCTGGGCTGGTAGCCTCTGGCTCTGTGGTCCTTGGTTTCGGGCCTTTCGTCCTGGGAGCTGGTGAGGGACGTCAATCGCACGACACCTTGCTCTTCTGGGCGATGGCTCATCTGATGCCTGACAGGATAAACGATGGGCCATGAACCATGGGCGATGGTCGATGGTGAATGGTCGATGGTCGATGGACTTGCTGATATGTGGTGTGGTGGGTGAAGTGGGGTGGGTTCAGGTGGGTGGATGCAGGCCGCCCTCGCCCTGGACACTTGGCTTTTGGGCGTTTTGGGCACCAGGCGTTCATTTTTTACGATGTCTGCGGGCGCCCACCCACCCCTTACGCTGCTTTCGTGTTAGTGACGAGGATGAGTCATCCTTGGTGGGGTCAGAGTTCGGTACAACTTCTATGTTTTGTTGCATTGAGATGTATCAATGGAGGTCTATCTCCCTAACAGATCTCCCCAGATTTCCTCCACACGTATGCCCCCCTTACAGCCAATCATGTAAGGCCTATTTCCCTGACTAATAGTCCCCAACCGCACCCCTGTCTCCGATTCTGGAGCTGCTTCCTTGTCGCATCGCAAAATACGCTTTGGCATTTAGTCACCCAGTTGATCTCAATATTCGCGACATGGTGACAGTCTCCCCTAATTGACCTCACAACTTCTTCCATGGGGCTATCCTCTCGTCGATATGACTCCTTTTTAAGGTTTGCCACTTTTCCCCTCCCGTCCAACCCTTTATCTAACTCCGTCTCCGGAGACAAGCACTGGCACGCCATGCCGTGAGGGCCTCTCGCCAGATCGCCCCTCGACATGTCCTCTCCTCTCGTGTCCCTACTCGCTTCTCCCGCGCGACACCCTACAGTCCTACGCCCGCTCGCCTCCAGAGCACCTTCCACTCCCAGCTCGAAAACACTTCTCCCTTTCCCTTCGTCTCCGACCTCGCCGTCCAGAACCCCTAGACCCTGACGGAGAAGATCGTCCAGTGCCACTCCCTCGGCCTCGCCCCCGGCAAGAAGGTCAAGAGCGGCGACTATGTCACCCTGAAGCCCGCGCAATGCATGACCCACGATAACAGCTTTCCGGTCATGACCAATTTCATGTCCATCGGCGCCACCGAGATCAAGGACAACAAGCAGGTCGTCATGACACTGTACCATGACGTGCAAAATAAAACAGAGAAGAACCTGAAGAAATACCAACACATCGAAGACTTCGCCAAGACTCATGGCATCCGTTTCTTTGGCGCAGGCCATGGCATTGGCCTTTGGCGCAGGCCATGGCATTGGGCATCAAGTCATGGTAGAGGAGGGCTTCGCCTGGCCTGGCACCATCACTGTTGCGTCCGACAGTCATTCGAACATGTACGGAGGAGTTGGATCACTTGGGTATGTTGATCCTGACAGCGCCGCCATCTGAACCTCACCAGCTAACGCTCCATGAGAACCCCGGTGGTTCGGACAGACGCCTGCAGTATATGGAGCACTTCGAAAACGTGGTGGCAGATCCCACCCGTCGCCAAGGTCACGTTGACCGGCATGCTGCCTCCTGGTGTCACCGGCAAGGATATCATCGTCGCCCTTTGCGGTCTCTTCAACAAGGACGAGGTTCTCAATCACGCCATTGAGTTTGTTGGCTCCGAGGAGACCATGCGCAGCCTCCCCGTGGAGGAGAGGCTGACGATAGCGAATATGACCACAGAATGTGGCGCGTTGAGTGGTCTCTTCCCTATCGACAAGACTCTCGAGAGCTGGCTGCGCGCGAGGGCCGCCCTCGCTGCCATGGCTGGCGCCAACAATGACACCAGCACTCGCTTCAACCACGAGAGGATAGACGAGATGCTTGCCGATACGGATTTGGCCGCTGACCCCGGCGCTGTGTACGCAAAGTCTGTCTATCTCAACCTGGCCACCCTCTCTCCTTTCGTTTCCGATCCCAATTCGGTCAAGGTCGCCACCCCCTCAAGGACCTCAAACCTCAAGACATCAAGATCCAGAAGGCGTATCTCGTGAGCTGCACCAACTCCAGGAGTAGCGATATTTATAAGGCCGCCGAGGTCGTTCGCGACGCCGCCGAGAAGGGCCTCTCCGCCAAGTTCGCCCCCGGCGTGGAATACTACATGGCTGCTGCCTCGAAGGCCGAGCAAGCCATTGCTGAGGAGGCGGTCGGCTGGCAGGTCCTTCTTGAAGCGGGTGCGAGGCCCTTGATATCAGGCTACGGGCCATGCATCGGACTTGGTACTTGGCCTTCTTAAGGCCGGCGAGGTCGGCATCAGTGCCTCCGAAACTTCAAGGGGAGAATTGGTGACCCAAACGCCTTGGCCTACTTGGCTATTCCCGAGGTCGTCACCGCCAGTGCGCTGCAGGGCAAGATTGCCGGACCCGGCTGGTACCACGCGCCGGAGGACGTGACGAAGCCGATCATTGGTGAAGGCACCGGCGATCACGTAGCTGATCAGGCCATGAGTATCGAGGAGGCCCTCGAGAAAATCATCAGCCAGGCCGACAGCATGATTGCCCAGGGCGAGAAGGACCTTGGTAGCGCTTCCGCTGAATCTACAGCCGCTGCTCCTGAGGAGGAGGCCCTGACTGAGATTCTTCCCGGCTTCCCTGAGCAGATTGAGGGCGAGATTGTGTGGGCCGATGCCGACAACATCAACACTGATGGCATCTACCCTGGTGAGTCCAACCGCTGGCGATAACCTTCAACATCCTACTAACACTGGATTCAGGCAAGTACACGTACCAAGATGACGTCTCTGTCGAGACCATGGCGAAGGTGTGCATGCAGAACTACGACCCCGACTTCGGTAAAGTCGCCAAGGCGGGTGATATCCTTGTCTCCGGCTTCAACTTCGGCACCGGCAGCTCCCGCGAGCAGGCCGCGACGTCAATCCTGGCCAAGAAGCTGCCACTTGTCGTCTCGGGCAGCTTCGGCAACACTTTCAGCAGGAACTCGATCAACAACGGTCTCCTGGGCGTGGAGGTGCCCAACCTGGTACAGCGTTTGAGGGAGACGTTTGGCAAGGACAAGGTGCTGACGAGGCGGACGGGATGGACGCTCAAGTGGGATCTCAGGAGGAGTAAGGTCACCGTCACGGAGAAGGGTGGTGAGACGTGGAGTGTCAAGGTTGGCGAGATGCCGCCGAATGTCCAGGATATCATTGGACAGGGCGGCCTGGAGCCGTGGATTCAGAAGCAGATCTCGAAGTAGAGGGTCGACTGGGGTTGTAGACCATGTACATATTGGACAGCGGGAATAACATTTGCAGAGTAAGATAGATTTTGAAGTTGGCAACTTCGCTTTCATGTCAAGCAAAGTCACGACAAGTCGGCATGTGTCGCTCCGTGTTCTTAAATCGTTCATGCATCTCAGGCTCGGTCACCTTGATATATTGTCGCCTCGACCCAGGCCGAAAGTATCCCTAGATTAACGTAGAGACTATAAGACCCTTATTCATCGACCGGTAGAGAAATTCAAGTGCTATACGGTGGAAGACGAAAGGCCATACTCACGGAATCTAATAAGGAATGCATCACGGCCGTAGTGCTTAGACTGGCGCCCGCCCTCCCAGAACAGCGGGATACGGGCGTTGTGCAGGCGGATGAGGTAGAGATACACGCTATCCAGGGTGCGCAAGCGCTCGTCTAGTCCATATTCGCGCAGCAGTGAAAGAAGGTGACACTGAGGGAGGCGAGAGAGTGGATGTAGAGTCTCATCTCACGGACGTGGTCATCTGGGCGTCCCGATTTGTAAAGCTTACCATTCCCGGGGCAGAAGATGACCATGTCGAGGTGCGCTGACTCCATCTCCGAATCGAGGACTATGTGGTTTCTGAGCAGCGGAGGTCCGAGGGGGAGACGGTGTTGATCCCGAGACCTGGGGGCGAGCTATGGAGTGGCGCAGCGGTAGGCATCGGTTCAGGCTCTCTTGTACAGGGACGTCTCGCTGGCGCAGGGATTGAGGTTGAAATAAGATCCAATGACGATTTGGCGGGGCCAGGACACGTATTAATGACGAGGGAATAGATGGCGGCGCCCGTGTGGCACATGTCTATGTCCAGGCACTCTGTGGCCACGTCCATCGACACTTGGATGTTTCTAAGCATGGTGGCCTGTTCTGCATCTGTCTTGTCGGTGTCGATTTTCACTCGCTGCCAATCAGTAGTGCCAGTTCATCGGGAAACATGTGTTCATACACATGTTTGCACTCATGCTGTACCCCCACCTCGTGGTATCTCCATGAGAGTGGGCTACTCTGAAAGGGAGCAGGCCGTTGCCCACCCAGAACTCTCGTTGCTTACGGTCCTCCACCTCTCGCATCAGTAGGCGCTCATATACGTCAGGATATAGAGGATGAGATGAATCGGCGGTAAACGCGCGACGGAAGACCTCAACCTTGAAGAAGGCGTGCCGTAGCATGCCCTGGCGGTGTTGACGTACTATGCCTATCAGAGTATTTAGCTTTGGTCCTACGCCTGTGAAGTCCTTGACCTCCTGATGAACTCCACCGAGAAGGTTGTGCGATGCAGCGTCGATGAGGGTGACATTGTTAAGATCAGAGGCTTCACTGGCGCAAAGATCACGGACCACCAAGTCGATGGCTTCCTGGAGCTCCAGCAGGTCATCGACGGGAGCGAGATATCACTCGCGAGGCCTTTGACGGAGCGTTCTGGTCGCCTACGAAAGATGGGGACCTATGTACTAGGCGTTCAAGTTCTCATAGCTGCTTTGATGTTCGATCAGAAACCCCTCGATGCGTCGGCTAATGTGCCTGATGTGCTCATCCGCGCCACATTTGGGGGGGGGGGGGGGGGGGGGGGG